>CM046450.1:100671059-100716059 GCA_025506515.1 Flaveria trinervia | reverse complement strand
TGGAGTATCCTCTTGATGCACATCCTCAGGATGTTCTAACTCATCCTGAGGTTTGGAGATGGATGCTTCTTTCTTCTTCTTCTTTGGCTTTGGTCTGGAAGCCATCATTTTCCTCCTCTTTGAACCTTTTAACTAAGAAGACTAGCCTGCAGCACCTGATTGATCTTCTTTGTCTTTCTCAGTTGGGTCTTCCTCTCTTATAGGTTCAGATTGAGAGGGGACAAAACTCTACTGTGGATCAGAAATGGAAGCTTGCTGAGGCTCAATAGGAGATTCAGGTTGTGTCGTCTCAAATGGTTCAACCTTAATCTCCACTTCCTTAGGGACCTGACTTGGTGGGGAGTGTAAGTCAACAAGTTCACCTCTTTGAACCTTCTGCTTGATCACCCTAATGTGCTCATTCATAGTGGACATAGACATAGGACCAAGTCTCCTTCCAGAGAATCCATACAATTTTAAGAAGCTTATCATCTTCTGCTTATCAACAGACTTCTTCATGCTTTTCTGGATGATGGCTCTTAACTTTGCAGCCTCTTCCTTAACTTCCTCTTAGTGATCTTTCTTTCTTTGACTATCTCAAGTTCAAGTTGTTTAAGGTACTCAAAGTCAATGTAATCAAAGGGTAAGGGAAGAAGTGCATCAGCCTAATAGAGGCCTGTGGCATTCAGGTAGTTGATCATGTTGATCCTATCCTTTTCTTCGTCTACTTGAGGTTCTTGTGAAACCACATCCTCTTATACATGACTTTCTTGAACTGGAGAGAGAGTAGGCACATGCTTGTAGAGTCTTTTCTGTGTTATTTCTTCTTTGATTTGAAGAAGTAATTTCACATCATCTGCCTCTTTTCTTTCTTTTAACAATTCCATGTCAGCTAGTTCATTTAATTCATCTAAGGGGAGGGAGATGATATTATCAATTTCATAATTCCTAGTCTGCAAGTAGTTAATCCTGACTGCCCTCAACTCATCATCCTGAGTGTTTGGCCTAGGAGCAGCCCTGATAGCAGCTTCCAAGATTCTTACATACCTAGTAGAGGAACTTTCTCCCCTTAGCTTTATTTTCCTCTCTCTCCTCCTCCTCAATCTCTTCAGAAGTCATTTTTTTCCTTTGTCACTCATAGACCTTTGTGACTCAGGGTGGAGAGAGCTTTGACCTTCATTGCTTGGTGTAGCTTCCAAGCTCTGGCAAGAGAGAGGTTGAGATGCACCTTTACCAGCAGGTGTCTCATCAAGGGAATGAACCTTTGTAACAATTGATGATGAGACAGGGCTCTCAGGTTCTACCACTAGACCTTCAGTCAAGGTTTCCCTTATGAAACTAATCTTAGGATCTGTCTCAACATCCAGTTGACCAATGATATTACCTGATTGCCTTAGTCTCCTTCTGAAACTGAACTCTACAATAATCCTGTCTTGAATCCTTTGAGCCAGCCTGTCAGCTTGTCTAGATTGATTTTGGTTGACAAGTGGCATGCTGACAAGGTCAAGACTTTCAAAGAAGTTCAAAGTCTGAAAGTTGAAGACTTCTTGCTACCCTTGAACTCTTTGAATGATAAGGGCTCTTCTATTTTCATCATACATCCACCCTATAATATGATTTAAAGTTGGTGGAGATGAAATTGCCCTTGGTATTCCTCCTCAAAAAGAATTTGAATGAAAGAGTCTATAGAGTCCATATCAATATGAACTTGAGGAAGTTGCTGAGTATGGACAGTTGCAAGTGAAGATAGTGAGTCTTCAATGTCCATGCTCTGTGAAGAACTCCCAGGTTCTATGTATGTGATGACTTTCTCCCCCTTTTTGGTAGCATCATCCAATTGCATAGATGAGCTAAAGGTTAGGTCAACCATATTCACAGGTTCTTGTGTTCCTGGTTGAGCTCTTCTTAGAGGTCTCCTAGCTAGTTTTTCTTTGAGATAAGGCATCAGGCTGAGCATGAGGAACCTCAACATATATCTTTAAAGTAATAGGAGTGGTTTGCTCCTCAAGAGAAGTAGGAGCTCCGGTATCCACTTCCTCCTATATGGGTGAGTATATGGGGACCTGCACAAACTTAATACTTTTGAGCAGTGGTTCGTTTGGATTTTCTTTTGTAGGTGAGGGTGATTTGTGACTGTTTTGGTGGTTGAGATGTAAAAGGTATGGGTTCAACACTAGCTTGTGTTGCTAGGTTGTCACCTTGAGCAATGAGCTCTAACATTTTTGGGACAAGGGCTGTTTCTACCCCTGAGAAGCCAAGAGTTGGCTTCTTCAAGATTTTAAAGATGCCAAGCTTCATCTTTCCTAATTTAAGAATATTACTGTTTCCCTCAACTGTGACCCAGTTCACAGTTAAGAATGTATTGAAAATATCTAGGAAATATGTAATATTCTAAGTAGTCCTAGTTAGCAAGCAGATTTGTATAAACAAATTGGGAATACCTGAACTTGACCCCTTGAACCATCCCATTTACTATGAAGGAGAGATCTTCAGGAATTTGGTCCCAACCCCCATGCTTGTTGGATAAGCTATGGATGACCACATGTAGTAAGTACTTCCACTAGGATGAGACATTCCCTTTCTTGAAGGTCTTTACAGAGAAATCCACTTCATAGCCCATTTGCTGGAAGGACTGGTTAACAACCTCTTTTGGGAAGGACAACTCACCTTCCTCATCATCCAGCTGTAGATGAGCATTTATGATGGCTGGAGTGATGAAGATTGTCCTCCCCTGCAATGTAGCAGACAGTGCCTTTGCCCCATCTAGAGCAACCTCTTGATAGGTTTTTCCAGAAATCAAGCAAATGATCCTCATAAAGAGAAGGATCAATGCTAAGGGAGGTGAAGTAGTTAGATAGAGCTAAGAATTGACAAACCTCTGAGAAGTGGGGATCTTTCTCAAAGTTTTATAGAGCAACTTGGTTGTGTTGCTTGTGTAACTGCATAGAAAAAATATGGATCATTTCTTCGGTTAAGGTTGGCCATTTTAGAAAGCTTAAAGGTGAAGGAAAGATGAACGGAGGCGGTTTCAAAGAGAAATTTATGAATTTAGGTTTGGGGAAAGAGGAAGATGATAGAAAGAGGGGGAACCGTTGGGTTTATATGAGTAAGGATTTAAGACAAAGTTAATGAAAGAGGATAAGAAATTCATATGTTGGTCCCACCTCTGAAAAAGTAGTTTGCCTTTTGCTCAAAAGTAGTTTTCTTGAAAGTCAAAAAAGCTTCCGAAGGTAAATTGTCTTCGAAGTTTTAATGAAAAAGCTTCCGAAGCCAAAATGACTTTGAAAGATTTTTCTAAGAGTTTTGAAAAATTTTCTTTGGAAGAGAATTAAGACTTGGACATTTTGTTCAATAGAACAAAGCTTCCAAGAGTTAATTTGCTTAGGAAGAAAATTGTCCTTGAAAACATATAAGTGCCTAAGAGAGGTTTAAGCTTTGGAAGAATTTCAAAAATTTCTTCTGAAGGAAAATTACTTAGGTAGTTACTTGTTTTGAAGACATAAGTTTCTTTCGAAGATAAAATCTTATCTTCCAAAGGATCAAGATTTTTCAATAATCTAAGGAAAGTCTTCAAAAGATTTTTATCCAAAGAAAACAGGATCTCATGAAGGTGATAAACTAGACAACTTAGGACTCACAGATTTTAAGAAATTATATGAATTAGTTATAAGAAAAAGCTACTCAAAGTTAATCATCCCAATAGCTGATATAAGATACTTAAATCTCTGTTCATCAAAGGCTTTGGTAAACATATCAACATATTGTTCACTTGTGTTAACTTTAACAAATTAAATTAACCCCTTTTCAAAGTTATCTATAATTAAATGATACCTGATATTGATGTGTTTTGTCCTTGAGTGCTGCATAGGATTCTCTGTGATAGAGATAACGCTATTGTTGCCTATGTGAATGGGCGTCTCTTTGAAGTTTAATCCATAGTCAAGCATCAGTTTCTAAATCCAAAGCACTTAAGCATAGCAACTTGCAACAACAATGTATTCAGCTTCAGTAGTTGATGCAGAGACACATGATTGTTTCTTGCATTGCTATGAGACAACCCTTCCACCAAGAAACTAACATCCCCCAGATGTAGACTTTGCAGTCATATTGCAACCATCATAATCACTATCTGTATAAGCATACAGATTGAAGTCAGAATTCTTGGGATACCAAAGACCAAGTGTTGAGGCACCTTTAAGGTATCTTAGAATTCTCTTAACAGTGATAAGGTGTGACATCTTGGGGTTGGCTTGATATCTTGCACAAATACATATGGCACACAAATACATATGGCAAACATGATATCAGGCCTGCTAATTTTAAGATACATAAGAGAACCAATCATAACCCTGTAAAGGTGTTCATTCACACATTCCCCTTCAAGATTAGGCCCAAGGGAGTGGTTTCTTGCTATGGGTGTCTTAGCAATCTTACAAATAGTCATGTTGAATATTTTGAGTATGTCTTGAACATACTTTGATTGGCTAATAAGGATGACATCTTCAACTTGCTTCACTTGAATTCCTAGAAAGAAATTGAGTTCCCCCATGGCACTCATTTCAAATATGTCCTTCATCAGCTTTTCAAAGTCTTTGCAAAGCCTTGGATTAGTTGAACCACAAATGATATCATCTACATACACTTGAACTAGCATTAAATCATTTCCCCGTCCTTTGATGAAGAGAGTTCCATCTATAGTACCCCTTTTGTATCCATGCTTGTAGAGATACTGAGATAGAGTCTCATACCACTTCCTTGGTGTTTGGTGCAGCCCATATAGAGCCTTATCAAGCTTGCAAACATAATCAGGATGATTAGGATCTGCAAAACCAGGTGGTTGTTTGACATACACCTCTTCATCAATCACCCCATACATAAAAGCACACTTAACATCAAGTTGATAGACCTTGAAGTTCTTGGATGAAGTAAATGCCAAGAATATCCTAATAGCTTCCAGTCTTGCTAAAGGAGCAAAGCCATCAATCTAGTCAATTCCTTCTTTTTGTGTGTATCCTTAAACAACTAGTCTAGCTTTGTTTTTGATGATAATTCCTCTATCATCTTTCTTATTTCGAAACACTCATTTGGTTCCTATAGTAGTCTTCCTATGAGGAAGAGGACATAGGTTCCAAACCTTTTGCCTTTTGAATTGAAGTAGCTCCTCTTGCATAACTTCAACCCAACTTCCATCCTTCAGAGCCTCATCAATTTTCTTTGGCTCTATCTGGGACAAGAAACAAGAGTGAAGACAACCATTTTCTTCATGGGTTTGTCCTTTTGTTCTTACCCCTGTGTCAACATCTCCAATGATGTTTGTGGTAGGGTAAGACTTATGGATCCTTAGTTAAGGGATCATAGCAAGTTGCTGAGAGAGATCTAAATTTGAAAAATTTAGATCTGACATTGATGCTTCTCCCACCACATCAGCACTCTTATCAAGAGAAACTTGATCTAATGAGTGTGTGACATCATTGATGTTTTCATCTACGGAGTGGTTATCAGTATCAAGAAATTCTTGATCACTATTACCACCCCTATTGTCCTCTGCATTTGAAGTTTTTTTATCTGTTTGTTGAGTCTCTAAGCTGGAATTTGAAGGCATCTCAGATGTATCAGCTGAATTTGTCATTGTTGTGCTGATAAATATTTCATTTGCATAAATAGTTACAATTGGAGCTGAAGATGTGTAACTTGAAGGTCTTCTAAGCTCAAATCTGGATCAGGATCACCTGGAGGTAAGATATCTGTAGATTCTGAAATATTCTCACAAGATTTGTTAAAACAATTGGTTACTAAATCAAGATCAAATAGCCAATTAGGACCAGAACCAGCCACACAGGGTGTGTGTTCATTGAAAGTCACATTGGCTCACTCCTCAAGAATTCTAGTTCTAAGATTGTATACTCTATAAACCTTGGCTTGAGAAGAGTATCCACTGAAGTGTCTATCATCTGATTTCTCAGCAAATTTGACAATTTGATCTTTGGTATTCAAGATAGTGCAAGGACATCCAAATTACCCAAGAAAATCAAGGAAAGGTTTCCTCTTATGCCAAAGTTCATAAGGAGTCTTGCCATGAGTCTTAACCACTAAAACTCTGTTTTGCACATAGCAACCAGTATTGACTGCCTTTGCCCAGAAGGTGATGGGCAGCTGTAACACCCGGATCTTTCATTTATTTAAGTAAAGAGAGATAAAGTGAAGAAAAAGAGGAAAAAGATATTTTACCCAAGTTGAAGGGTAAAAAGTGCCAAAAGGACAAAAAGGGTTGAAAAGTGGGTGTAAAGTGGGCATGGCCGCCCACTACTTTCCCACAACTCTCAATTCAGCAGAATTCTAGAGAGAGAAAGTGCAGAATTCGGATTTTTGGAAGAAACAGGGCTGAAGAAGTGAATTCAAGGTAAGAAACCCGAAATTTTAAGTGTTTGAAGCTGGCCTTATCTCGTTTGTGTGCGTATATGTGTTTGCCTGTGTTCGGGTGTGTGTTTTAGTGAGTTTTTAGGCGGTTGAACTCAAATTTAGATGAGTTGGAAGAAGTCTTGCTCAAGAGCTGTTAAGGTGAGTTCTAGAACCCCTCATTTACATGTTTTCAAACGATTTTGGGGCTGGAAATACAAATCTATATGTTTTACTGATCTGGGTCTCGGACCCGTATGTTTTTCATGCGTGTTTGACGATGTTATGATGTGATGTGTGTTCATGTTCTTGTTATATGTTGAATCCGAGGGCTTAGAAGGTAAGATCTAAGCTTAGAGCATGAAAATAGTGGTTATAGTATGATTCTGCAGTTTCAGTTCCGATTGGGTTAAGTTCAAATTGGCTTAAGTGTTAGAACCAATGCGGATGAGTAATAGTCAATGCGGTTGAGCATTTGACCAAGTCCGGACCAATGCGGATGGGAAGAGTCAATGCGGATGAGCATTTGACTAAGTCTGGACAAATGCGGCGACCCAATGCGGATGACTGTACCAATGCGGATGAGCATTTGGCTAAGTATAGCCAATGCGGATGAACAAAGTAAGTCAAAGCGGACGACTGTAACCAGGGATGAGTAAAGCCAATGCGGATGAGCATTTTGCCTAAGTGTTGGCAAATGCGGATGAGTATTAGACAAATGCGGATGAACAGTAACCAATGCGGATGAACAGTAACCAATGCGGATGAACAACAGCAAATGCGGATGAGCATTTTGCCTAAGTGTTGGCAAATGCGGATGAGTATTAGACAAATGCGGATGAACAGTAACCAATGCGGATGAACACTTAGAATAATTTCAGGTTTTGAAGGAAAGGTGGAGATGTAAGCCTTGACTTGGATGGTTCCCGAGGGTTAGGAATATGGACTTTTAAGGTCCTAGATGTTATGTTGGGCATGTATGATGTTGATGATGTTGCATGATTATGCATGATGTATGTTATAAATGTATGATGCAATGTATGATGATGCATGAGTGTATGTTTATGTTCCTTATTATGATGTATGCATGTCTTCCCATGGCTTTACATATGAATGAATGTATGAAAGTATTATATAACGTAAAGTGAAAGATAAAGAAAGAGGAACATAATGAATGAAAGAATAAATGCATGCATTAATGAATGACGAATGAATGAAGGAAAGGCTTGCAAGCATACAATGAGGTGAGCAACGTGTGGTTGCAAAAGACTCGGATCACAGGCAATCATGGAGATCGCCAATGAGGTGAGCAACGTGTGGTTGCAAAAGACTCGGATCAAAGGCATCATTGAGATGGCCAGAAAGGAGGTGAGCAACGTGTGGTTGCAAAAGACTCGGATCACAGGAAATCATGGAGATTGCCAATGGGGTGAGCAACGTGCGGTTGCAAAAGACTCGGATCATAGGCATCATTAAGATGGCCAGAGAAAGGAGGTGATCAACTCAGTTGTTGCAAAAGACTCGGACAATGAGCAGTCAATGAGATTGCCAAAGAGGTGAGCGACCTGGTTGTTGTAAAAGACTCGGAGGAACGAACGTACCTAATGAACCTAAGGTAGTATGAAAGAATGCAAAAGAAAGAATGAGTGCGTTAATAAAAAGTTTGCATATACTATGAATGATGATTACTATGGGAAGAGGAATGAATGTGTATGCTTATGTTAATGATTATATCTTCTGTGTATGCGTATGATTCATGAGTGCAGGACAGTAATGTACGGTTTTAACAAAAGAATAATGTATGTTTTACGAAAACTAGAACTCACTCAGCAAAGCTGACTTTTATGTGTTTCCAGTTGGCAGGTAAGGTTGCTGAGGATGGCACGGGGCGGCTGCTTAGTTATTTTTGGAGGGCATCTAGTTAATTAAAGGCTTTTGTGGTGTAATACAAGAATGTATTCTGAATTAATCAACAATGTATTATTTTGAAAAAGTTAATATAAATTTAAATGAATGACAGTTGAATGTTTCCGCTGCTATGCTTTTGGTAATGATGGATAAAAATTTTATGTTACATGCGATGATTGACCAGCTGTGAGTGTCCCGGGAACGGGGCCTTACAAGTTGGTATCAGAGCCAAAGTTTAAGTGAAATGGGTAAAATTTTAAAATAAACCTTAACTTAAACTGAGAATGGGACGGAAAGGGGATGGGATGCCAATCTGAGCAGTTGCGTGCCATCAAGTATTTTCGTTAAGTTAACCGGTTTTATGTGAGCATGGTATGTGTTATGTGATGTATGTAGATTTTTATACTGATATAGTCAGGACAGGTGATACTCGGGATGTGAAGAGTAAAGTAAGTGGCTAATCACAACTGGCCACTGTAATTAGGGACTTACTGTACTTAACATAAACTGAGTTATTTCCTTGGATGACCGTGTTAGTGTTTAAATCTGTCAGTGTGTGTGAGATGGCCGGCGGAACATCCTCAAAAGCTTCACGGGGTGGAGGTCCCGGTACTGAACCGCGACCCAAGAGAGGAAGACCCAGAGTTGAGAAGGTAGTTCCGGAAGAACCAGAGACCCCTCACCCGGAGGGAGTCAATGAAAGTGCTAACTTAAGAGCCTCAGTAAAGGAGGCTGTGGTTGAGGAGGTGCACCAGGTCATGCAGATGATTCTACCATCTGTGGTGACTGAAGTTATTAAGGCGGTCCGAGAAGGAGAAAGACAAGAGAAGAATAGGTCCTCGGGAGGACAAGAACGACCGGAGCCGGAAACGGTTCTAACTGATGATGATGATGAGGAGGAAGAGCCTGTGCATGAAGCGGCACGAAGCTGTAATTACGGGGCATTCATGAGGTGCAAGCCCCCAACCTTTGATGGAAACGACACTGCTGCTGCGGCTCACCGGTGGGTGAGAGAGATGGAGGCGGTTCTTGAAATCAGCGAGTGCCGTGAGGATCAGAAGGTGAAATTCACGACCCATTCTTTTGTTGACTCAGCTTTATGTTGGTGGGACAATATCGTCCAAGCTGAGGGCAGTCGGGCGATTGGGCGAATGAAGTGGTCTGAGTTGAAGAGGTTGGTTATTGAGGAGTTCTGTCCTCATCGTGAAATGGATAAGGTGGAGAGGGAGTTCCTGCAGCTGGAGGTGGGAACTATGACACATCAGGGGTACACGACGAAATTCAATGGATGCACGTTTGGTGCCAGATCAGGTGACTCCTCTGTCGCGAAAGATTAAGAGGTACATCCAAGGCCTGCCAGCTGATATTCGCAGGCACATGATTGCTGCTAGACCGAGCACGTTCAGGTCGGCAGTGGACTTGGCGGGAAGATTGTATGACGAAAGGGTGGTAGAGGTGGTCACTGAGGGTGGAAGGAGGAGTGGTGGTAATCGGAACTGGCAGAGGAAGAGGTTTGATCGGGGTGGTACCTTGATGATTAATAAGAAGGCAAAGGTGGACGACCGCCGTGTGGGCACAACGGGCGCGGGGTCAAAAAGGTGTGGCAGGTGTGGAAGGGAGCACAGTGGAGAATGTAAATTTGGATCAAACTTGTGCTTCAAATGTGGGAAGGTGGGACACATGGCAAGAGACTGTCGTTCAGAGCCGGTGTTTTACCTGGTGAAGAGGGTCACATCAGCAAGGATTGTAAGAAGGCAAGGCCCGAGGGTTCCGGGTGTAAAGAAGACGGGGAGTGAAGGGCAGAGGGCGAGCGCCAGGCATTCACTATGACACAGGAGGAGGCCAGGACAGATCCCGATGTTATGTCCGGTACGTTTCTAGTGAACCAAAATTTAGCTTCTGTGTTATTTGATTCGGGTGCCAGCAAAAGTTTTATGTCTACTGCTTTCTGTGCTAAGCTGCCTGTTAGTAGTAGACGTGTTGATGCGCCCTTTGATGTAGAAACTGCCATAGGTAAGCCTATTAGGATTTCCGAAATGGTAGAGAATTGTGAAGTGGAGTTAGAAGGTCACAAGTTTCCTGTTAGACCGTTCGTGATGACCTTGGGTGGTTTCGATTTGGTTCTTGGGATGGATTGGTTGGCGGACTTCGAGGCGAACATTATGTGTCGCAAGAAGATGATTCGTCTGACAGCGCCTGATGGAAGTCCGGTAACGGTTTATGGAGATAGGGTCATGACAATCCCGAAGGTGATCTCGATGGCAGTGGCGGGAAAGTGTATGAGGCATGGGTGTAGTGCCTTTTGGCCTATGTAAAGGATGTGGATACGCTAGCACCACAGCTATCTGGCGTTCCAGTTGTGTGTGACTTTCCGGACGTGTTTCCAGAAGATTTACCGGGAGTGCCACCTGACTGTGAGATCGAGTTTCAGATTGACCTGGTACCGGGTGCCCAACCTGTTGCCAAGGCACCGTATCGGTGGCTCCGACGGAGATGAAAGAGTTGATGGAGCAATTACAAGAGCTGCTGGATAAGGGTTCATTCAACCGAGTATCTCTCCTTGGGGTGCTCCGTTCTGTTGTAAAGAAGAAAGACGGTAGAATGAGAATGTGTATCGACTACCGTGAGCTAACAAGTTGACCGTGAAGAACAGGTACCCCCTTCCAAGAATAGAGGATTTGTTTGATCAGCTTCAAGGTGCTAGTTGGTTCTCAAGAATTGACCTTTGATCTGGTTACCATCAGCTGAAGGTGAAAGAGCAAGATATTCCTAAAACGGCTTTCCGTACGCGCTACGGTCACTACGAGTTCTTGTCATGTCTTTGGTTTGACCAACGCGCCAGCTGCTTTTATGGATTTGATGAACCGTGTGTGTCGACCGATGTTGGATAAATCAGTGATTGTGTTTATTGATGATATCCTGATTACTCAAGGAGCGAAGTAGAGCATGCCGGTCACATTCGAGAGGTTCTAGAGACGTTGAGAAGGGAGAAATTGTATGCTAAATTCTCCAAGTGCGCATTTTGGTTGCGAGAAGTTCAATTTTTGGGTCATGTGGTGAATCCTGATGGGATTATGGTAGACCCGGCGAAGGTGGAGGCGGTTATGCAATGGAGGTCACCAAAGATGCCATCTGAGATCCGTAGTTTCTTGGGCTTGGCGGGCTACTATAGAAGATTCATTCAAGACTTCTCTAAGATTGCTTCTCCACTAACTAAGTTGACCTGAAAGGATGTGAAGTTTGTATGGGGTCAAGCTCAAGAGAAGGCTTCGAAGATTAAAGGCAAGACTGACTCAAGCTCCTGTTCTGTCACTACCCGAAGGAAGTGAAGATCTGGTGGTTTATTCTGATGCTTCCTACTCAGGTTGGGTGTGTGTTAATGCAGAGAGGGAAGGTTATAGCCTACGCATCCCGGCAGTTGAAAGTTCATGAGGTTAATTATCCCACCATGATTTGGAGCTAGCAGCCGTGGTCTTTGCGTTAAAGATTTGGAGGCACTATCTCTATGGAACGAAGTGTACCATATACACTGACCACAAGAGTCTGAAGTACTTCTTCGAGCAAAAAGACCTAAACATGAGGTGAGGCGATGGTTGGAGCTTATAAAGGATATGATGCGAGATCCATTACCATCCGGGCAAGCTAATGTGGTGGCTGATGCCCTTAGCCGAAAGGAAAGACCCGAGCCGATTCGGTGAAAGCCTATTAACTAATCATGACCTCCGATGTAATGAAGCAAGTCAAAGAGTTTCAAGATGAGGCACTGAAAGAAGATCGCCTTAACTCCGAAAGAATGAGAGGTCTGGTTGAGGAATTGGGTGAGAATACGCTGGGTGTTAAAACCCGATTTGGGCGAGTGTGGATTCCTCGTTTCAGGGATCTACGGGCAAAGATCATGGATGAGGCCCATAAGACTCGATACTCCATTCATCCACGTGCCACAAAAATGTATCAAGACATGAAGAAAGATTATTGGTGGCTGGGTATGAAGCGTGACGTGGTGGGGTATGTAAGTAGATGTCTCACTTGCTTACAGGTGAAAGCTGAGCATCAAAAGCCGTATGGGAAGATCCAACCTCTAGACATACCAGAGTGGAAGTGGGAGCATATCACCATGGATTTCATTACAAAGCTGCCGCGTACTCCAAAAGGGTATGATGCCATATGGGTGATTGTTGATCGTATGACAAAGAGTGCTCACTTCCTGCCGATCCGCAAGACATATTCGTCTGAAAGGTTGGCTGACCTATTCGTCAAGGAAATTGTAACTCGTCATGGTGTGCCAGTGTCTATTATATCTGATCGTGACACTCGGTTTACATCCAAATTTTGGAAGAAATTTCATGATACATGGGGACGAGGTTACATATTAGCACGGCTTATCATCCCCAAACTGATGGTCAGTCTGAGAGGACCATTCAGACGTTAGAAGACATGTTGCGGGCGTGTGTGATTGATTTTGGAGGAAGTTGGGATGACCACCTACCGTTAGTCGAATTCTCATACAACAATAGCTATCATGCTAGCATTGGCATGCCACTATATGAGATGCTATACGGGAGGAGATGCAGAACACCCGTTTGTTGGGGTGATATTGGTCAGAAAGAATTAGGGAGCGTCGAGGTGATTGAAGCTACGACCGAAAAGCTCGAAAAGATCAAGGCCTTCATGAAGGCAGCCAAAGATAGAAAGAAGTCGTATGCCGATAAACGACGCAGACCGATTGAGTTCCAGGTGGGTGACCGGGTTATGTTGAAGGTCTCGACGTGGAAAGGTATTATAAGGTTCAGAAAGAGGGGCAAGTTGAGCCCCAGGTATATAGGCCCTTTCCGAATCACTGCTCGAGTAGGAGAGGTGGCCTATAAATTGGAACTGCCAGATGAGTTAAGTGGAATTCACCCAACATTCCATGTATCTCACTAAGAAAGTGTTTGGCGGATGAAGATATGATTGTTCCACTGGAAGACATCGAGGTAGACGAACGACTAAACTATGTAGAGCAACCAGTGGCGATCATTGACCGAAAAGAAAAGAGATTGAGAAATAAGGTGGTTCCTCTTGTGCGTGTACAGTGGAAGCACAGGAAGGGATCCGAGTCAACGTGGGAGACTGAAGATGAGATGAGACAGCATTATCCACGTTTTTTGAGGAATAATAGGTTTCAGGGACGAAACCTATTTAAGGGGGTGGACTTGTAACACCCAGATCTTTCATTTATTTAAGTAAAGAGAGAATAAAGTGAAGAAAAAGGGGGAAAAGATATTTACCCAAGTTGAAGGGTAAAAAGTGCCAAAAGGACAAAAAGGGTTGAAAAGTGGGTGTAAAGTGGGCATGGCCGCCCACTACTTTCCCACAACTCTCAATTCAGCAGAATTCTAGAGAGAGAAAGTGCAGAATTCGGATTTTGGAAGAAACAGGGCTGAAGAAGTGAATTCAAGGTAAGAAACCCGAAATTTTAAGTGTTTGAAGCTGGCCTTATCTCGTTTGTGTGCTTATATGTTTTGCCTGTGTTCGGGTGTGTGTTTTAGTGAGTTTTTAGGCGGTTGAACTCAAATTTAGACGAGTTGGAAGAAGTCTTGCTCAAGAGCTGTTAAGGTGAGTTCTAGAACCCCTCATTTACATGTTTTCAAACGATTTTGGGGCTGGAAATACAAATCTATATGTTTTACTGATCTGGGTCTCGGACCCGTATGTTTTTCATGCGTGTTTGACGATGTTATGATGTGATGTGTGTTCATGTTCTTGTTATATGTTGAATCCGAGGGCTTAGAAGGTAAGATCTAAGCTTAGAGCATGAAAATAGTGGTTATAGTATGATTCTGCAGTTTCAGTTCCGATTGGGTTAAGTTCAAAATTGGCCTAAGTGTTAGAAACCAATGCGGATGAGTAATAGTCAATGCGGGTGAGCATTTGACCAAGTCCGGACCAATGCGGATGGGAAGAGTCAATGCGGATGAGCATTTGACTAAGTCTGGACAAATGCGACGACCCAATGCGGATGACTGTACCAATGCGGATGAGCATTTGGCTAAGTATAGCCAATGCGGATGAACAAAGTAAGTCAATGCGGACGACTGTAACCAATGCGGATGAGTACAGCCAATGCGGATGAGCATTTTGCCTAAGTGTTGGCAAATGCGGATGAGTATTAGACAAATGCGGATGAACAGTAACCAATGCGGATGAACAGTAACCAATGCGGATGAACAACAACAAATGCGGATGAGCATTTTTCCTAAGTGTTGGCAAATGTGGATGAGTATTAGACAAATGCAGATGAATAGTAACCAATGCGGATGAACACTTAGAATAATTTCAGGTTTTGAAGGAAAGGTGGAGATGTAAGCCTTGACTTGGGTGGTTCCCGAGGGTTAGGAATATGGACTTTTAAGGTCCTAGATGTTATGTTGGGCATGTATGATGTTGATGATGTTGCATGATTATGCATGATGTATGTTATAAATGTATGATGCAATGTATGATGATGCATGAGTGTATGTTTATGTTCCTTATTGTGATGTATGCATGTCTTCCCATGGCTTTACATATGAATGAATGTATGAAAGTATTATATAACGTAAAGTGGAAGATAAAGAAAGAGGAACATAATGAATGAAAGAATAAATGCATGCATTAATGAATGACGAATGAATGAAGGAAAGGCTTGCAAGCATACAATGAGGTGAGCAACGTGTGGTTGCAAAAGACTCGGATCACAGGCAATCATGGAGATCGCCAATGAGGTGAGCAACGTGTGGTTGCAAAAGACTCGGATCAAAGGCATCATTGAGATGGCCAGAAAGGAGGTGAGCAACGTGTGGTTGCAAAAGACTCGGATCACAGGCAATCATGGAGATTGCCAATGGGGTGAGCAACGTGCGGTTGTAAAAGACTCGGATCATAGGCATCATTAAGATGGCTAGAGAAAGGAGGTGATCAACTCAGTTGTTGCAAAAGACTCGGACAATGAGCAGTCAATGAGATTGCCAAAGAGGTGAGCGACCTGGTTGTCATAAAAGACTCGAAGGAACGAACGTACCTAATGAACCTAAGGCAGTATGAAAGAATGCAAAAGAAAGAATGAGTGCGTTAATAAAAAGTTTGCATATACTATGAATGATGATTACTATGGGAAGAGGAATGAATGTGTATGCTTATGTTAATGATTATATCTTCTGTGTATGTGTTGATGCATGAGTGCAGGACAGTAATGTACGGTTTTAACGAAAGAATAATGTATGTTTTACGAAAACTAGAACTCACTCAGCAAAGCTGACTTTTATGTGTTTCCAGTTGGCAGGTAAGGTTGTTGAGGATGGCACGGGGCGGCTGCTTAGTTATTTTTGGAGGGCATCTAGTTAATTAAAGGCTTTTGTAGTGTAATACAAGAATGTATTCTGAATTAATCAACAATGTATTATTTTGCAAAAGTTAATATAAATTTAAATGAATGACAGTTGAATGTTTCCGCTGCTATGCTTTTGGTAATGATGGATAAAACTTTTATGTTACATGCGATGATTGACCAGCTGTGAGTGTCCCGGGAACGGGGCCTTACAACAGCTTAGAGTCAGACAACATGGTTCTTGCAGCTTCAAACAGTGTCATGTTTCTCCTCTCAGCAACACTGTTTTGCTGAGAAGTCCTGGGAGCACTATATTTTCTTGTAATACCTTTTTTTATCACAAAATGTATCAAGGATTTGGTTCTTAAATTCAGTTCCTTGATCACATCTTATGATTTTGACCTAGTGATCACATTGATTCTCAATTTTTAAGATGAATTCTTCAGAATCGCAGGAGTCTCATCCTTAGTTTTAAGGAAATAGAACCAAGTGAATCTTGTAAAGTCATATGTGATCACCAAACAATAAGAGGTCCTTCCTAGACTCATTACACTGGTGGAGCCAAAGAGATCCATATGTAATAAGTGTAAGGGTGTAGTGATGGAGTTTTTTTCTTTAGGCTTGTGAGATACTTTGTGTTGCTTCCTTTTTAGGCATACAACACAGTGATCATCACTTGTAAACTCTTTCTTTGGCATTCCAGTTCCCAAATCATTTTTAATCAATTTATTCATGTTCTTAAAGTTTACATGGCACATTCTTTTATGCCAAAGAAAAGACTCATCATGATTAGCTTTAGATAGAAAGCATGAAACTTCTCTTGAGGGAGATGTTTCTTGTAAATTCATCTTGTACATGTTCCCTTTCCTGGGTGCTCTGAGCAAGATATACTCATAAGGAATGACCACCCCGGGCTTGAGAACAATGCACTCATGCTTAGTAAAGAGCATGTTATGACTCTGATCACAAAATTAGGATACACTCAAAAGATTGTACCCAAGCTCCTTGACAAAGTTTACCTTCTCAATGCTGAGCTTACCATTTGTGACCTTTCCCCTTCCATAAATGTAACCACCTTCATCTCCTCCAAAAGCAACTGGCCCTCAATCAATTTCTCAAATTTTTGGAGTAGTGACCTGTTGCCTGTCATATGCCTGGAACAATCACTATCAATGATCCAGACATTCTTGTTTGTCTTGAGATGTTCCTGCACAAAGAAAATGATTAGCTACATTTGAAAACCCAAACCTTTTTGGTCTTGGGCTCATTAAAAGAAGTAGAAGGTAATAAAATAATAATAGATCTTATAGTTGTGCTTTGAGGATCTTATGCTGTTGTTGATGGAGAACCTTCAGTCATTTGGTCTTTCTTTGTCTTCCACACCACCTTTGAAAGTTTGTACTTGACCTTCAATAATTCGGAAGCTTTTGAAACTTCGAAAGTTTTGATGACTGGACCTTCAATAATTCATGATTTGGTTATAACTGAACATAAACTGTTGCTGACTCTCTAAGCTTTTAATCCTCTCATCCTTCTATAACATATTTCTATACATATCATCTATGATCTGAGTTTTCTTCATCATTTCCTTCTCAAGTGTACTAACTCTCCGTTCCAACGTAACTCTCGTAGGTGATAAAAAAGAGACTTAGGTGAGGTCGTGGTTCAGGAATAGTATTGAAGTAATTAGCATCACCAAACAGATCATCATGAACTGACTGTCTAGATAGTCCTCAAAACATCATCAGTAGTGGGCATAGATGTAGTGGGCATAGATGTAGTTGTCATAGTTGTAGATTCCGTGACTATCACTAGAGTAGGCCTCACTTACTGTGACTAGGATATCTATCATAGGTACATCATCTATAGTCACCACGGTCATTGGGTTCCACAGTTTCCTCAACACAACACGTCCTCTACCCCTCCCATGTGAGCTTTCACCTGAAGCCCTTGCCATTCTCTTCCTTTAGCCTCGGGTAGGAGTAGGAATGTCATCATGAATAAAATCAACATCACGATCCTCAGCAGTACGTTTAGTAGGAGTTTCACGTACTCTAGGACGGTCTTGCAAGACATATGGAAAATTCCCTATCTAATCACTATCAGCCTCACTACCACCCTCCTTCTAACCATTTATCTACCTCATCTTCAGCAGATTTCTCACCAGTCTATGAACTTTCTAGAGCTTTCTGAATAGTATTAGATGAAGTACCAATTGTATCATCTGTATGATCATGAACTGTCTCTATCTCTTCAGCACGTGCCTCAGCTAGGAAACCATCAACTAACCTTCAAAGCTTCGCAAAATATGAACCATCCCACGCATTCTCTCTTTCTCCCATAAGGTATGTGAATATATCCTTCTTTATCACCATAACAAAATAGGTGGATGAATAAGATATAGCTAATTCAGGATGAGTAGTATTCACTATCATCTATATGAATGCCGCATACATAGTGAACTTCCTTCCTAGTGCTCTAACAACGTTATTCTACATCTCAAAATAATTGCCTTTCATATGCTATATGGAAGATCACCGACTAGGTATACTATTAGGGATCTAAAAATGGCACTATGACTATCCATGCCAGGCATAAGACTACTGAGACAATGGATAACAACATAAAATAAGTACTTCCAAAAGGAAGGCAAGTACTTCTTCTCCGGTGCTGGATATCTATGACTGTAAGCCATATGGACTAGACAATCTTTAGCATCATCATCTATCTTGATCAGAGCATGGGGAATATCTTCTAATAATAAAATATTATTGATCACTTCAGCCGTAATGACAACTCTTTTCCTTTTTACTATTGCTGTAATACAAAGCTCACCCTTAACACTATCTCATTGGCAGCCATTTGCCAAAACTGATCTATCACGTCTGTATAAATGGTCGGATTAGCAGATATAGCATGAAAATCAGAGATGTCCTCAATCCTTCAATCAAAGATCAGAATAGAGCTTTATTAGGAACATCTCCTAGATATGCAACAACATTATGATTCTTGTTAAACATCATAGGTTGAGCCATCTGAAAAATTAAACAACTACTATAAGTACACACAAAAATTTCGAGCGAAGTTTTAAGTTTTCGCATGATTTTTATTTCAAACTAATTTCAACTTGTTGCGTGACATAACTACTTTCCACGTGACAAGTTCAAGTTATTTTGAAAACATTTTGCGTCTGTTCATCTTCTAAGTACTTTTCGCGTGCGATAAGTCTGAGTAAATGCAACTTTTCAATCTATCAATTTTAAAGTGTTTTAACCAATTATCTATGTTCATTAGGTGTCGATTTAAATATTATTAAGATTTAATATGATTAATTTGTTTAGATTAACATGCATTTGTCCATTTAGATTTGGTTATTAAACAAACTCATAAAAATCCATCGATTAAACATTAATATACCTTTAAACACTCGAAAATCAATAGGCGACAACAATGGGTATTATGAGAACAACTAATCACATGATTCGAACATTTAAATATTTTTATGAGAATTTTTCACACTATTTGTGCAAATAGTCGACTATTCCCATCATTGTGCCTTTTAAAGTGCATTGATTTCTTGCATGAGAAGACAATTGTTGCACACAGAACCTTTCGCGCGACTGACTTTGATGTTTTTCAAAAATTTATATTTTGTCTTATCATATTATTAAACCTTTCTGGTTTGTTATGAACATGTTTATATTTAGCTAAGTGTTTATAGTTATTCTAACACCCTTAATTTTAAAAATTTTATAAAACAAAACAAAACTAAATTAAACTAAAGTAAAAACAAGTAAAAACAAACTTCACTTGCCTAAGAAATATACTATAAACTTAAGTATATTTGGTAAATTTCAAGTATAGGATCATATTTTTTTAGAAATCAATCATTGACCATCTTCCAGCATTATCATACACAAGACTACTTTTATTGATTGTCAATATATTGAATCCTCTTTAAACTTAGACTTTAAGCTTACTTACACACATATGCTATGATTTTATCATGTTTTGATTAAATTATATGAGTTCAATGGTTCCTACAATAAAAAATCCTACAAAACACATATCCAACTTTAAGACACCATTTGAGATTTCAAGTCATCCCAAATTGACTTATACCTTTTACTTTTGATCAGTCTTTTCAGTATTAAATATTATCTTAGGTAATACCTATTTTGAGTATGACTAGTATGATAAATGTTTTTTAACACAAAATATTAACAAGTTGTAGGACTTATTAAGTATCAGTCGGACTTATGTTTTGCCCTCACAAGATGTTTAGAATTTACATGCTAAAACGAACTTACATGCTCCATCTTTTGACTTTACCTCCTGTGTCATAACATATTCTCAAAGAAGAAAATATTATCATATAGTATGTATGTAAGGCCCCGTTCCTGGAGACCTCACAGTTGGTCAATCACAGCACCTAAAACATTAAACATTATAATTATACAAACTTAAGCAGCAGAAATAATTTATCAAAAACCATTCCTTTCATTTAAAACACTGTTGTTAAGCAATACATCATCATTTAACTGTTTACAAAAGAATTGTTTTACTGTATTACAAAACAACAGCAACATAGAATACGAATGGATGTCAGTCTTTTCCTGCCGAGTAGCTTCACCCCCGTGCCATCCTCAGCAATAATTACCTGCCAACTGAAAATGTATAAAAGTCAGCGTTGCTGAGTGAGTTCTAGTTTTAAAAGTAATAAAATACTTTCTATATGTTGTATATAAAAATACTCTTTTCTGTAAAATACAACTCTGTACTGTATATGCGAGCACGCATTAACTATATGAATAGATACTGTTCGTTCTCTTTACTGTATGCCTTGTATGTTCTATAAACTTTTATCTTTATCTTTCACTTTCTGTATGGACCAATGAGCAATACCCCAACTGTATGCGTGATGGAAAACTAGTGATGGGCCATCTATATCCCTTAAAAGGGTCATCTATATCCCTCGAAAGGGTTCTGTTCACTGTATACAAGGCTGACCCAATCACCTAGGACACGCTGCAAAGGTCCTGCCAATCTTAATTGACTGGCCCTGTGTGCATAATAGGGTAGCTAACCCGCATCACATTTGAGCTAATGACAACATGGTTGTGTACCTCCTGTAAGCTTGCAAGACTTGTTAATATTTTATAAATGTTTCTCTTGTTTTCTTTATTGCTCTTTCTCTTTATTATTACAATATACTTGACGTTACGAATAAACATACCACGTAAAGTCACATACTTTAAGTAATAATAATAGCAATAATAATAATAAGGAACAATCATAATCATGCATGGAACATCATCATAAATAAGCCCTAGTCAACGTCGGTCAAAACCCTAAAAGCACAGACTCCCAAAAATTATGTAAAAATTTCTAAGTGTCTGGGAGCTTTGACACTATTTGGGCGCATGAGCCCTGTTTGGGTGTTTCATCATTATGTAGGCGCATCAGCTAACACTTAATCATTTTATCACTTAGGCGCATGAACTATTCAGGCGCATGGACACTATTCGGGCGTATGAACACTTAGGCGCATGGGTACTATTCGGGCATATGAACACTTAGGCGCATGGGTTATTCGAATGCATGGGCACTTAGGCGCATGGGCACTATTAGGGCGCATGGCCCTATAGTTAGTCGTCCGACTAATATTTCTAGGGTCATGGACCACTATTCAGGCGCATGAGCTATACTTAAACATTCATAAGGCAATCTTAGGCGCATGAGGTACTGTTCAGCGCATGGATTACACTTAATTCCTTCTAAGGAATTTTCAAGCGCATGAGCCTTATCTAGGCACATGAACCTTCTGTGTAACATGTTTCTAATATGTTTTCAAATCCAAGCATCAAACCCATCTGTTCTAAGCTTAATATGGCTATTCTAAACATGAACAACCTATAAGCATTCAGAATCAACATCCAACAAGCATAATACATATGGGTAAACATACATAAACTTTGAAAATCGTTTTAATACATTTTCAGCCCCAAGAGAGTTTAAAACAAGTAAAAATCAGGGTCTAGAACTCACCTGATACAACTTGGGTGTTCCTTCCTTTCTAACCCTTTTGCAACTGAGTTCAAACACCTAAAAACACCACCAAACACACACACCCGAGCACATACACAAACACATAAGCACATAAACATATAACCGGGATAAAACCCGTCATAGATACATAAAAACCTTGAATTCTTACCTTGAATTTGTTGGGTTTATTTGAAGATAAAACCCTTTTTATCCTCTTGGTATTTCAGAAAAACGCAGCGGATAAATATGTATTTAAAACATGATTTTAGATCTGAAATCCATGTTTTATGATGATTAATATACAAATAAACAAACCCATAACAATAAGGATCATTTATGTGGATTAAACAAGCTATGAACACATAAAACATCCATAATAGACAACCATTATGAAGCTGCCAAAACTACCTTTCAGCAGTGGATAATAACACTCCAAAAAGGGCTGCCAAAAACCGTGGGTTTGATGGAGATGGAGATGTCAAAATCGGCCAAGACTCCAAGAAGAGGAGATCCTCAAGCTAGTATACCCAAGCTTGTATGCAACCCACCTTCTAGTTAGGAAGAATAACACCACCAAAGGCCAAATGAAACCTCCCTTTCTGCTGAAAATCCGTAAGGTTTAGAGAGAGAGGGAGAGAGATTGTGTTTTGGTAAAAATTGCATGAATGAATCATTGAGAGCATTGAGTGTGTGTATTATTAAAGTGTTGTCAATTTTCAAGAGGAAAATTGGTCCAATCCCAAGCAAGGGGCGGCCAAGACAAAAGGAATTCAAAACCCATTTCCCTCTTAAAATTTATAACACATTACACATTGTTACTTGTCATATGTCACACAATAAAAGGTTACTTTCTAGACCAAAATTAAAATGTGACATATGTGCTCTTTAATTAACAATTTTAATTAAAGTACACTCATGTGTTATAAGTTGTTATTTAAACCCCTTTAAATGACAAGAATAACAGCAAACTCATCAACAAATTATCCTAACAATTTGTTCCATCTCATATGCAATTTATTTAGAAAACCCATTTTCTAAATTGGTGTAAATATTTAATTGCATGATCATATCATCAATTAAATATAATTGGTGTTTGCCAAGCTTGTTATTGGGTATAACCCGACTTGGATCATAACGTACTAACCACATCAATATTCTAAGTGTCTTGGGCACACAGAATCCAACAATCTCCCACTTGCCCAATTCATAGAAGATTGATGCAAGCAGTAAATACCGCCTAACAACGGTTCACTACCCTTAATACGCATGACTTGTAGCCATTCAATAACATCATCCCTTTCAAGTACCCTACTTGAAATGATTTAGGTGAATCAATCATCTATCCTTTTGTTTCAGATGTCATGTTAAATCCAAGAACACAGAATGATCATTTCTTGTTGATTTAACTTATCAGGCCTTAGACATCTAACTCTCAACGAATAAGAGGAACAAACTCCATCTTGACTACATATGTTTCTCACAGACACCTCGTGTCATACCTGAATATACCCTTATGTACTGTCCACTATTTCAGGACAGTGAAGAAGAAGCTCAAGGTGTAACACTTGGTGAATATCAAAACCCAATATGTATCTCAGGTCGGAGGATACCAAATGATATTCGCCTTTACTCAAAATTACTTATGATCAATCAATAAGATTCCATGTAGTAAAATTTGAGATGCGGGTTAGTCCAATATTTGTATCCCACAAATATCTATGAACTTTGGTAGCAACCCATTGCTCTATATTCATCCTTATGAATATCAACCAATCCAAGTTCATAATAGTCTTACCTTCAAACTTGTTCCCACAAGTATGAACGACTACGGACATTTAGAGTAAACATTTTACTCATGGATTAAACATGCTAAATTGGAATATTATTTGAAACATTATAACCAAATAATTTTATTCAAATAATAGAAAATTCCATATATCCAAATGCTAAATTTACAGATCATATCCAATCACTAGAATATCGAAGTCCCATGGCACAAGTATGACCTTCATGCTTTGCCTTTTCAAGGAGCTTCGTGAGAGGATCAGCAACGTTTTGATCCGTGTGAACTTTGCGAATACATATCTTTCCCTTTTCAACTTCATCTCGTATGTAGTTGAATCTCCGCTCAATGTGCCTAGTCTTTTGATGAGCACGGGGTTCCTTGATTTGAGCAATCGCACCCTCGTTGTCACAAAAAATTTCTACGGGGTCCTGAATGGAAGGGACAACCCCTAGATCGGCAATGAATTTCTTCAACCATGCAGCTTCTTGAGCTGCCAATGAGGCGGCGACATATTCTGATTCTGTAGTTGATAGAGCCACCACATCCTGCTTGGAGCTCTTCCAAGAGACAGCTCCTCCATTCAGAATGAAAATGTATCCCGATTGTGATCGTGAATCGTCACGATCGGTTTGGAAACTTGCATCCGTGTAACCTTTTACAACGAGTTCCTCGTCACCAGATCCATAGATCAGGAACATATCTCTTGTCCTCCTTAGGTACTTAAGTATGTTCTTAACAGCCATCCAATGACTGTTTCCAGGATTCTGCTGGTAACGGCTTGTCATGCTTAAGGCGCATGACACGTCCGGTCGAGTGCATATCATTGCATACATGATGGATCCTATAGCAGATGCGTATGGGATTGCCTTCATTTTATCTTGCTCTTCCTTTGAGCTTGGACATTGAGTCGTACTCAATATGGTTCCTCTTTGAATAGGTACGGTACCTTTCTTAGAATTCTCCATCTTGAACCTTTTCAAGATTTTATCAATATATGCACTTTGATTCAAACCAATCAACCGCCTTGATCTATCCCTATAGATCTTTATTCCCAGAATATAGGCGGCTTCACCAAGATCCTTAATGGAAAAACAACTTCCAAGCCAGGTTTTTACACCTTCCAAGGTTGGAATGTCATTTCCAAATAGTAGTATGTCATCAACATACAATACTAGGAAAGTTATTGTGCTCCCACTAGCCTTCTTATACACACAAGCCTCATCAGCGTTTTTGATGAAACCAAATTTCTTTACTTCCTCATCAAAACGGTGATTCCAGCTTCTCGATGCTTGTTCAATCCATAGATTGATTTCTTTAACTTGCATACTTTATTAGGATGTATTGGATCGACAAAACCTTCAGGCTGAACCATATAGACATCTTCCTCAAGATATCCATTTAGGAAAGCGGTTTTGACATCCATTTGCCAAATCTCATAATCATAATGAGCAGCTATGGCAAACAATATCCTTATAGACTTCAGCATCGTAACAGGTGAGAAGGTTTCATCATAATCAACCCCTTGAGTTTGAGTGAAACCCTTTGCTACAAGTCTAGCTTTATAAGTATCCAAGTTTCCATGCATATCGGTTTTCTTCTTGAAAACCCACTTACTTCCAACTATCTTGGAGTTAAGAGGTGGTACAACCAAGTCCCATACTTGATTGTCATACATGGATTGCATCTCAACGTTCATGGCTTCAAGCCATTTGTCACAATCCGTGTTGGACATTGCATCATGGTATGTGGTTGGTTCATCAGAATCTATCACATAGCATCCATCCATGAAAAATCCATATCTTTCAGGTGGATTACTAGTTCTACCACTTCTGCGAACGTGTTGTGTGTATTGATCAACCACTTGATCATCCTCAACATCCTCATGTTGAGTGCTAGTTTCAACCAAACGTGCATTGGGATGTGGTTCTTGATCTTCCTCAAGATCCACTGTTCTACTGCTAGCTCCTTCCATAAGGAACTTTGCTTCTAAGAACTCACCCTTTCTGGCAACAAACACCTTTTGTTCCTTGGATCATAGAAATAATATCCCATAGAATCTCTAGGATATCCAATAAAGATACACTTGGTGGATCGGACATCCAATTTGTTTAGGGTGGGAGTCTTAACATAGGCCTCACATCCCCAAACCCTTAAGTACGATAGGGATGGAACTCTTCCATGCCATATCTCAAAAGGTGTCCTTTCTACCTTTTTGGTTGGGGCCATATTTAGAATACGGGCCGCGGAGAGCAGAGCGAAACCCCAAAATGATAGAGGTAATGTGCTTCTAGCCATCATAGATCGGACCATATCTAATAAGGTTCGATTCCTCCTCTCAGACACACCATTATGTTGTGGTGTTCCAGGTGGAGTGAGTTGTGAGACAATCCCACAACTCCTAAGATGATTTTGAAAGGCATCACTTAGGTATTCACCTCCCCTATCCGTACGAAGAATTTTAATTGACTTGTTGAGTTGATTTTCTACTTCATTTTTGAAGATTTTGAACATTTCAAAAGCTTCGTCTTTGTGCCTTAACAAGTACACATACCCATAGCGACTATAATCGTCGGTAAAGGTAATGAAGTATCTTTCACCATTCCTAGTCATTGGCTTAAAAGGACCACATACATCCGAATGTATGATTCCTAATAAATCTTTTGCCCTTCCGGTAGTTCCACTAAAGGGTGCCTTAGTCATCTTACCTTGTAAACAAGACTCACAAACATCAAATGAATCACATTCATTTGTTTTTAAAAGACCATTCTTTTGAAGTGTTTGTAAACGTTTCTTGTTTATATGACCAAGACGACAATGCCAAAGATAGGTGTCACTTAAGTCCAACTTGAGTTTCTTGGTGTTAGTTTGGTACAATGAACTATTTAAAGTATTTTCATGAACCAATTCATAAATACCATTAATTGGAATAGCTTTAAAATAGAACATACCATTTAAAGAAACATGAATATCATTTTCAATAAAAGATAATACATAATCATAATGTCTTAATTGAGATACAGAAATAATGTTCCTAGTTAAACTAGGAGCATACAAAACATTCTTCAAAATAACTTCCAAACCACTTGGAAGTCTTAGGATGTAGTCCCCACGAGCTTCAAATAAGACTTTAGTTCCATTGCCCATGAAGAGGCTAACATCCCCTTTCTTGAAGTCCCTACTTCTTGTGAACCCCTGCAACAAATGCAAATATGAGTTCCACATCCGGTATCTAATACCCATGTGTTTGAAGATGTAACATTAAGATCAATATGTATCATGTATATTGTACCTGAGGTCTGCCCGGCATCCCTCTTTGCTTTCAACTCTTGGAGATGGACAGGACAATTCCTTGCCCAATGTCCTATCTCCCCACACTTGAAGCATGGGTCATTTGTAGCAACCTTTTGCTTCTTCTCTTGTGGTTTGGGTGGTACCCTTACCACCCTTTTCCCTTTCCCACGTATGTCCCTTACCCTTGGCAACCTTTGCCTTGGGTGCGGGATGAGGCCTTTTGTTGTTCCCACCTTCATTGATGGTGAGAACGGGTAAAACCCTTTTACCCATGGCCGCCTCGGCCGTTTTGAGCATTGAGTGAAGTTCACCAATGCTTTTGTCCCATGCATTCATGTTGTAGTTCAACACGAATGTCTCGAACTTCTTGGTTAGGCCATTTAGGATCAAATCCGTGGCCAACTCCTTCGAGACGGGGCAGTTTAGCCTCTCGAGGCGGTCAATATGACTTTTCATCTTAAGTACATAAGATGAAACAGATTGGTTGTCGTCCATACGACATGCATGGAGCGCTCGAACCGTTTCGAACCGCTCAACCCTTGCTTGCTGTTGGAACGTTTCCTTCAGCTGGGTTATCATGTCGTAAGCTCCGTGATGTTCATACTCCTTTTGGAGATCCGGAGTCATGCTTGCTAGCATGAGACAAGACACTTGGACGGAGTCCTCAGTGTACTTTAGCCAATCATTCAAGGCCTCCTCATCATCCTCGCTAGGTTGATCAGGGATAGGGTCGTCTAAAACGTACGATCTTCTCTCTTGCTTGAGAACGATTCTCAAGTTTCGATACCAATCGATGAAGTTGTTGTGATTTAGACGTTCCTTTTGGAGGATCGCTCGTAGTGATTGGTTGATGCGGACGAGTTATCGTGATTTTCATTATTGGTGGCCATCTACAAAATTTTAACAAAGATCAATTTTAGTATTTTCGATATTGCTAATTTTAATATTTAATGCCTTTTAAGGTCAATTTTATATTAAAATCTAGAACCCAACATTACATTTAAATTGTGGTTAGGTGACCTTTATCCCACGATTTAAATTAATAAGGTGGTCAACGATTGACGATTGCAACCATTTGCAACTTCTAGAGGTATGGGATCGACTTATTGAACATCATATGTAAAGTCGGCATGTTAATCCCATCAACACCATTTGGAAACCATATTGTAGGTGATCCATTTAACATGGTTTGCAAATCAAGACATCCTACTTACACCCATGTGTGAGTTTGCCAAAACAAATGGTTAGGTGACCTTTATCCCATAAGTAAGGCATTCTCACCTCAAATCACAAGTTCCCTCAAAATGGTTGGGTGACCTTTATCCCACTAAGAGTTCCCAAGTGACTCAAGTGTTGTGTAAAAGGACGGTGTTGATCTCGTTTTTAAAATTTTAGAGATTTCTTAATCTAGTTTAGAAAACTCTATGTACTTGTATTTGTATGCTTTCAAATACAAGGTACCCTATGGTTCTTAGATTAAAACCAATTTTAATCTTTAAAATCATTAAACCATTTTAATAACTTTTATTAACTTTAAAGAACCATCAATTTTCAGATTGTTATGATTATTAATGAGTTTGTTATGCATGTCAAAACATCAACCAAACAATCAACAATAAACAATCAACCAAGCATAAAACATAAACAATCATATGTGCATAACCATAGCCCTTATGTTGACAACACTTGTTTGCCATCACAAGTGTTGTCTTTGGTCTTTCTAAGGGTCAAACATATCATAAAGGTTCCAAGAACCTCCCACTAGAAACCGCATCCAAATGCTCCATGTTTCTTGTGTCTTTGTGTCCATCTTAGGGTCTTGATCTTGTACATCTTCCTTTTACAAAATTGTATCCTAATACATTTTTCTAGTAAAGGAAGAACCTAATCTATTATTACATAACCAAATGAATGAATAATTACAACCCAAATGAATAAACACAAATATTACAACCAAATTGAATGAATAAAAAACAACACTAGAATCATCCAAAACAACACAAGGCCACAAGCTAGGTTATGCACTAAACAACCAATGATCATATCATCTATTCATATAATGAAAACCCCATTTAAAACCCCAAATTTCAGCCAACATAAACTGAAATTTTGGTTTTAATCATTGTCCAAACAACCAACATTCATAATATGTTTCTTTCAAGGTCTAATCACTAGCATGTGTGATATGACCTTGAAAGTTTGGGGAATCATTCATATAAACTATAACAGCCCAAAATCAGCCTATAACATGTCTAATATCATCTTTTAAAACCAATTTCAAAAGATAAAACAAGCAAGTCATCCACATAACCGGCTCTTGATGCCATTGTTGGGTTTATTTGAAGATAAAACCCGTTTTATCCTCTTGGTATTTCAGAAAAACGCAGCGGATAAATATGTATTAAAACATGATTTTAGATCTGAAATCCATGTTTTATGATGATTAATATACAAATAAACAAACCCATAACAATAAGGATCATTTATGTGGATTAAACAAGCTATGAACACATAAAACATCCATAATAGACAACCATTATGAAGCTGCCAAAACTACCTTTCAGCAGTGGATAATAACACTCCAAAAAGAGCTGCCAAAAACCGTGGGTTTGATGGAGATGGAGATGTCAAAATCGGCCAAGACTCCAAGAAGAGGAGATCCTCAAGCTAGTATACCCAAGCTTGTATGCAACCCACCTTCTAGTTAGGAAGAATAACACCACCAAAGGCCAAATGAAACCTCCCTTTCTGCTGAAAATCCGTAAGGTTTAGAGAGAGAGGGAGAGAGATTGTGTTTTGGTAAAAATTGCATGAATGAATCATTGAGAGCATTGAGTGTGTGTATGTATTAAAGTGTTGTCAATTTTCAAGAGGAAAATTGGTCCAATCCCAAGCAAGGGGCGGCCAAGACAAAAGGAATTCAAAACCCATTTCCCTCTTAAAATTATAACACATTACACATTGTTACTTGTCATATGTCACACAATAAAAGGTTACTTTCTAGACCAAAATTAAAATTGACATATGTGCTCTTTAATTAAACAATTTTAATTAAAGTACACTCATATGTTATAAGTTGTTATTTAAACCCCTTTAAATGACAAGAATAACAGCAAACTCATCAACAAATTATCCTAACAATTTGTTCCATCTCATATGCAATTTATTTAGAAAACCCATTTTCTAAATTGGTGTAAATATTTAATTGCATGATCATATCATCAATTAAATATAAATTGGTGTTTGCCAAGCTTGTTATTGGGTATAACCCGACTTGGATCATAACGTACTAACCACATCAATATTCTAAGTGTCTTGGGCACACAGAATCCAACAGAATTCACTTTCTATGCTTCTTCTTTCTTCAACCGAGAGTTTCTCTGCTCTCTTTCTCTAAAACCGAATAAAAATGGTGATGTGAAATGAGGGTGGGCGGCCATGCCCACCTTTACACCAACTTTTCAAAGATTTGTCATTTTGGATACTTTTAGTCCTTCCACTTGGACTTTATTGCTTTTCTTTCTTTTATTCTTCATTTCTTTTCTTTTAAAATAACCGGGTGTTACAATGTATGTCTATAACATATCTTTTATTAATGTGTTCATTGGCATTTTTTATTCCTATATGGTCATTTGGCTTCTTTTTGCTCTTTTTGGAATGATTTTCTCTTTTGTTTACCCACTTCATACATAGATATTTACTTTCACTGAATCACAATACATAGTGTTTTTCATTCTTGATTGTCAAGCCTATCAACATATCAAACATAATACATGCCAGTTTCTTGTATACCTTTAGATGCAATGAATCAAAATCAAGAAATATACTATCATTTCCTATATAAAATTGAAAATTTAATTTTCTCAAAGTTTTGTGAACATAGTTTTATTTGTTTTTTTATTTTTCTTCAATCTATTTACTCCCCCTAAGAAGAAAATCTTTTTCGAACCATTTTCAATTTTTCTCCCCCTAAAATTATGATTATATAGACATAAAATGACAATTTTAAACTAACAAGTAAGAAAAATATTTTTGTAAAGGGTGGAAGAATAAAAGTTAACCAAAGTTAATCATTCCCAAATATTGGACTATAAAGTCAAATCTGGAATAATCAAAAGCCTTAGTAAACAAATCGGCAATGTTGTCATATAAAAAAACAGATTCCAAATAAAAAAAATTTCCGTTCAAAACAGATCGACATGGATAAAGTGCATTCGGATGTTGATGTGTTTTGTTTTTGAATGTTGAATTGGATTCTTCATAATATTAAGGACTATAGTATTATCACATAGAATCTTTGTGTCATAAATATTCAAGCCATAATCAAGAAGTTGTTATTGAATCTAAACAATCTGTGAACAACTTGAAGCAACCACATATTCAGTTTCTACAATTGATGTGGACACGATCTGCTATTTTTTACACTGCCATGAAATTAACCTATTACTCAGGAATTAACATCCACCAATGGTGATGTAGTCGGAAACAGAGAGATAGATAATTAAACCTGTTGATTCAACGAGAATACCAGGAACAATCCTTCTAACTATCGTTGATTTACGAAGAATACTGGTAATCAGGTTACACTAACACACATGGTGATAGAGAAAAAACAGATTTTTTTATAAACTTCAATTATTCCTTTCATCCATCTCTTACAGACATATAAAGAAACAAAGCAAAAGTCGAATGGACCACAAAACATAAACGGGCCGAGAACTGGGCCAAATGTAAAGTTCAACAAAATGTAAAAATAAGACAAAAATATAAATAAGTCACAAAACATAAACGGGCTCCTCGCTCCGACGGTCGTTTTGACTGGTCACAGGCCCAAAACAGAGACTTCTAACCAAAGTTATGATCGTTTCAGTGAAGCCTTTTTTGATAAGCGATCTTGGGCCTCCAAAAAGACTAAAGCTTGCTCATCCACACTTAGGCCCACATCAAATGGTTAGCTTCTTATCCACGTTACATCCTAAAAATCACTTTCAGTGTAAGCAGTGATGTGCATTATATTAATTATAATAACATTTAACTTTTTATACAATATTAGTGGCATCGTTTGAAAATTTGAATTCTTATATATGTGTTTTGTAGAAACTGCATTTTGGTTTTTGCATTGTCAAGAAATCAATTTATTGTCACAATTGACAGGCACCCGTAGTTGATTTGTTGTCCAACTTACTTTCATATATCACTGTCAGTATAAGCGAATAAATTAAACTTTGAATTTCATATGTGATTTCTTTTGGATTACTCTGATAATGTGCATACTAACCGGTAGACAACATAATATCTAACATGCTTGCAGTCAAATACATCAAATATCAAATCATTGACTGATACAAATGTTGATTAATGACTTCACTAGTGAGATCTGAAGATAAGGTAGGACGAGAAGACATAGGTGTCAGAGCAATTTGGATTCTTGAAAATTGTGTTCCTCTAGCATAGTTTGGATATTTTTTTGATGGATTAAAATGTTCTTCAGGTATATATTTCTATATACTTGAGAGCTAAGATGAAATACTATTGATTTTTTTAAACAAACAATCATGTAATGCATATTTATATTTGATATAAGGTATTCACAAAGTGGGTATAAGAGTCCACCCTTTGAATTCTCAATCTGTTATCCTCGTTTTCGTGGATAGTTTTTTCATCCACTTAAATCCTATATTATATTGAAGTTCTATATTCATGTCTGTCGATAAAAGTTGGCTTTTTAGCCGAGGCGTAGATCACATGAGTTTCAGCAAGGACTCAACTTTTTAATTGAAATGAGCGAATACTTACCGACAACTATGGAAAGATTTGATGTATGTGTATGAAATGTCAGAGTACCGTATTATTAAGATTGGTTAAATTAAAATATCATTTAGAAATATGAAGATTTGCTGAACATACAAGTATTTGATCTATCAAGGTGAAAGTTTAATTTATGAAGTTATAGTTGTGGATAATGTGGTGCCGAAAAACGATATGGTTGACATCATTGAAGAACGTATGGAAGAGAGTAGTGGTGTTCGTGATGATTTTGAGAACTTATTAAAGAAAGTTTAATTAGAATTATACCTTGATTGTACTAAGTTTTCTTCCATTGACTTTTTAGCAAAGCTTATGCATATCAAGGTTAAGAATAAATAGCTCATTTAATTAGCTACTTGAGTTGTTACAATCTTCAAATCCCGAATATAATAAAATTCCATCTTTCTTTTTGAAGCCAAAAAAGACATTAGAAAAGATTGGTTAAGGGTATGAGTTGATATATGTATGCAAATATGAATTTGCTATTTTCTAGGGTTTTAACCTTTCATTAGAAAAATGTCTTCGTTTGTAATGTGAGTCGGCGAGTTGATACAAATACAAAGAGCAAAAAGTTATCTAACAAGTTTTTACGATGGTTTTTTAACCCCGAGACTATGATGTTTGTATTCTTCAAAGCACATTACAAAGATATGATTTCGCATAGTATGAGACGATTAGAAGAGAGTACGATGAGTCATAATATTTATTGTTCATCGTAGAAAGATTTTGATATAGAGTACCCTACCTTCTTGAAAGAACCACTAAATGTTTGCTTCGGACTTGCAGTCGACAGTTTCAATCCATTTGGTAACATGAGTTCGGCTTATAGCACTGGCCAGTTTTACTCATCACATACAATCTGCATTCATGGCTATGAATGAAAGAAATGTCATTTATGTTGTCATTATTTATGTCCCTAAATCACCCAGAAATGATGTGGATGTCTTTCTTAGGCCATTGGTCAGCTAATTTGTTTTTCAATAAATATAATACCAGCGATGAAAATCGACGACTCATTAGCGGTGACGTTATTAACGGCGACATCATTAGCAGTGATTTTTTTACCATTTGAGGCTATTTAATAGCGGCAACCTATTGTCACTAATATTAATAACGACGACCTATCTCGCTAATAGTGAAGTTATAATGGTGGCAAAGCACATCATTATGAGGCAACTAAAATCGCCGCTAATCGTAAGATTCCTTGTAGTGTGTGGTCGCTAAGTTGTTAGAAATTTACGGGTTTGAGTTCGTCAAGATATTGTTGAAAATATGTAGTTGTTTTGCAACAAAATCCATTTGTTGAAAATTATATTATATTATATTATATTATATATACTAATTACCAAGTTTGGTATGCACCAAGGGTTGTACATATGGTTTAATAGGTTGTACTTACCTTTTGTTTTGGTTTAAATCTTTAACTTTTTACATTTTAACCCAATACTTTTACATATTTTACAATTTAACCCTAACAATTTTTTTACTTTCAATTTTGGTCCATATATTTTTCATATTTTACAAAATTTTTCATACTTTCAATACTTTTACATATTTTACAATCTAAATTTTGGCAATTAATACGTTGCAACGTGGTTCAACATTTTTACACTTATTATTTCTTGTTTAGCGGATCCGTTACAATGTATTGGTCCTTGATCGACTTACTTTTTAATTTATATATTTTATGTTTCACATACACGGTTCAATATTTTTATGTATACGTTCCGTTTTTCGTTTTTTTATTTTTCTTTTTTAATACGAGTTTTTCAGTGTTGGTGAACACTGGCGGTGATGCGTTATTGGTTCTACTTGACATGATTTTACACCCCCGCTGCAACGCGAGGGGCTTAATACTAGTATATACTAATTATCAACTTTGTTATGCATCATGGTTTGTACCATGTGCATTTGTGGGTTGCACTCACCTTCTTTTTAATTTAACTCTTTTATATTAACACAATAAATTTTTATCTTTTACAATATAACCCTAAAATATTATTATTTTTAACTTTACTCGAATATACTTTTTAGATTTTATAAATTTTTTATTCGATTTAAATTTTACGAGTTAACACGCTCTAGAGTGTGTGTGGTTCAATGTTTTTACGCTTATTTTTCATAACCCGTTGGTTTAGATCGACTTATTTATTGTTTTAAATGTTTTACATTCCAGATGCATGGTTTAATGTTTTACGTATACTTTTTGCTTGGTTTTTTCCGTTTTCTATTTATATTTTAATATAAGATTTTTCGGTGTTAGTAGTCATTGATGGTGGTGTGCCATTGATGCTGCTTGGCATGATTTTACGCCTCCCGCTGCAACACGAGGGACTTAATACTAATTATATATATACTAATTACCAACTTTCTCATGTATTGTGAGTTGTACAATATGCTTTAGTGGTTGTACCCATGTGTTGTCCTATTTATTTTAATCTTTATTTGTTTAACCCAATACTTTACATCTTTTACAATGTAGCCCAAACATTTTTTACTTTTAATTTTAGTCCCTATGCTTTTATATTTTAAAACAAATTCGTTTTACGTTTCGGTCTTCACATTATGAGTTAACACGCCACAACATACAACGTCTTTACGCTTATTTGTTTAATGGCACTGTTGCAACTCGGTGGTCCAAGATCAGTTTACTTATTGTTTTATATGTTTTGCATTTTGCCTAACGGTGGTATGTCTTTAATGCTACGTTTCGCTCCAAGATCGGTTTTATTTTTTCCGTGCTTTGATACGAGTTTTTCGATGTTGGTGGTCGTTAACGGTGATGTGTTTTTTATGTTACTTGACATGGTTTTACGTCCCCCGCAGCAACGCGGGGGGCTTAATACTAGTTTATTACTAATTACCAACTTTTATATACATCATGGGTAGTACTTTAGGTTTAAAGGGTTGTGCTCACTTTTGTCTTTTTGTATATTTAATTTTATTACTTTTAACCCCAATACTTTTAAATATTTAATTTTACAATTTAATCCGTACAATTTTTTAGTTTTGACTTTAGTCTCCCATACTTTTAGTATTTTAGAAAATTTTCATTTTACGTTTCTTTGTAAATTTTACGAGTTAACATGCCGTACATGTGCGCATGATTTAATGTTTTTACGCTTATTTTTTCCTATTTAAAATTCCCATCACAATATATGATTCTTAGATCGACTTAATTATTGTTTTTTTCTTTTCCTTTCTTTAATTCTTATATTCTAAACTTAATACTTTTTCATACTTTACAATTTAACCTTAAAATTTTCCCTTTTAAGTTTCTTCCCCCTTAAAATTCATCTTTTACAAAATTTTCATTTTATATTTCTGTCTAAAATTCTAATGCTAACATGTCGTAACGTATGTACGTGAGTTATCGTTGTTGCGTCTATTTCTTTCTTTTTTAACGGGCATGTCGCAATGTGTGGGTCCGAGGTGGACTTAGTTTTGTTTTTAATGATTTATATATTTATGTTTATTTTCGTTCAGTTTTATTTTTTATTTTTTATTTATTTTTTTATACGAGTTTTTCTGGTGTTGATGGTTGTTGACGGTGATGTGATATTAGTGTTACTTTGTATGGGTTTACTCCCCCGTCGCAACGCGGGAATTCTTAATACTAGTTTATTACTAATTACCAACTTTTATATGCATCATGGGTAGTACTTTAGGTTTAAGGGTTGTGCTCACTTTTGTCTTTTTGTATATTTAATTTTGTTACTTTTAACCCCAATACTTTTACATATTTTAAATTTAGTCCGTACAATTTTTCAGTTTTGACTTTAGTCTCCCATACTTTTAGTCTTTTAGAAAATTTTCAATTTACGTTTCGGTGTAAATTTTACGAGTTAACATTCCGTAACATGCGCACGTGATTCAAGGTTTTTATGCCTATTTTTTCGTATTTAACATCCCGTCACAATGTATGATTCGTAGATCGACTTAGTTATTGTTTTCTTAATGTTTTACATTTAACGTGCTTGGTTTAACGTTTTTACATCTACTTTCATTCGGTTTATTTTTTCTTAATTTATTATAAGAGTTTTTTAATATGAGTTTTATAGGTGTTGGTGGTTGCTAACAGTTGTATGATATTGGTGTTACATGACACAATTTTAAGCACCCACCGTAACGCGAGGATCGTAATAATAGTTTTTGTTGAAAAAACTAACAGGTTTTGAGTAGTGAGCCATGTTTCCCAGCCGAAAACCATTTGAAAACATTCTACATCAACTTATTATCACTCTTTACGTACTAATCATCTTGTAATTCTTAACACTTTAGGGTATGCTCGCTGTAATGGTCGGCAACTTAATTAATGACAACAATATCATTCAAGATACACAAAATCAAATGCGATCAAGTTTTATTGAGTGCAGTGTGTTTACTTCATATGAAAATCTTAATATATCATTTAGTGAAAATTTTAAAAGATTGCCACTCGATTAAACACCGTGTAGCATATATCTTAGCACATAACATAAAATATTTATATAATACTACTAAACATGCATGATCTAATTAATTAAAAAGCCATTAGTTGTCATAGAGTAATACATAATATTTTTTATAATAAGATATAATTTCATTTGACATTCTAATTTTGTTTGAAACTAATTACTCGTATACATTTTGATCGTATCTGGTAATTGAACCCGTGATTAAGTATTTTTTTCTTCTTGAATGTTGCCTATTTATATCAGTTTAGCTGCTTTTAAAACTAATAACTATTAAAGATATATAAAATTAATAAAGTACTAAATCAGATCATATACAGCAATGTATTATTATTAAAATTATGTAAATAATTATTTCAATTACTACAACTTGATAAGAAAGGTCAAAAGGTCAGTGGGTTTCTCAGTCTTTCTCCCATTTTCACTTTCAATCATTACATGTTTATTCTTTGATATTTTAATTTTTTTTTAAAATATTACTTTGACCCCCTTCAAAATTTAAAATTCCACGCTTACCCCTGTACTATATAAATTCGAGTTCGTCTACGTTTAAATGTAACCAGAACGACTTGGTCAAACATAAAATGTTTCCCCGTGCTTAACTTTATGCATTTTAAGACTATCTTCGTTTCGACATACGTCTACGTTTTGACGTAAATTTTGTTTAGAAATAAGTAGAGTCAAATATAAAATGTTTCGTGTTTATATTTATGTACACTTTGAGTTGATATACGTTTCAAAATTCATTTTGCTTGTAACACATCGTGTCAATATAATATGTTTTCATTTACCACACATTTCGACATAAATTTAGTTCGGAAACGGTTGGAGCTATTGTAAGTATGTTTCGACATTAATTTTATTTGGAAAAAGGCCGGGTCAAATATTAAAAGTTTTTGTTCAAATGTGTAACTTCGAGTCACCCTACGTATTGACGTAAATTTTGTTCGAAAATGAGTCGGGCCAATTGTAGTATATGCTTTATCACGTTGCATACAATGCCGCGGAACACACGACAGGTAAAAAAATTACGATATCAAATCACATAAACCTGTGCTCTGTTATTGATAGCAATTATGAATTACGATGGTCATATATACTCATATCCGTTCAAATCAAATTTTATATAATTAAATTGAACAATTATACAAAATATTGACTGCAAATCATACTATAAAAGGGCCTCTGGAGGGCTAATGATCTACTGCAATTACCATCTTTTCTAGACTGATCCCTTAGCACAAATTTGGTCATTTTACGCCATGGAAATTGAAGTCATTTCCAAAGAGAGCATTAAACCATCGAACCCAACACCAAACCACTTGAAAACATTCAATCTTTCTATCCTTGATCAACTTATTATCTCTCCTTATGTACCAATCATCTTGTACTACCCGAATCACAATGGTGACAACATCTTCCAAGCCCTACAAAGATCACTAGTTCTAAAGAAATCATTATCTAAAACCTTGACTCAGTTCTACCCCCTTGCGGGTATGATTAACAACAATCTTTCGATCGATTGCAACGACGTTGGTGCCAACTATGTCTTAGCTTTGGTTCATGGTCGTCTTGATGGCTTTTTGCACCATCCTGACCACCAAATGATCAACAAGTTCCTGCCTTTTAAACCAAGTTTTGATGAATCTAGCGTGGGTGCTCGTGTAACACATGTTCAAGTTAACATCTTTGAATGTGGTGGAATCGCTATCGCATTGTGTGTTTCACACAAGATCCTTGATGGGGCTGCAGTATACACTTTCCTAAAAGGATGGGCTAACATGGCTTGTGGGACTGAAGTCATTTATCCAAACTTAAGTGCTCCATCAATATTCCCTGCAAAAAGTATGTGGCTTAGAGACATATCAATGGTTCTTTCGCAATTGGTGTTGAAGGAAGGCAGGTGTAGCACCAAAAGATTCATATTCTATTCGAATGCCATAACAACGTTAAAAACTGAGGCAAGTAGAAACGGAGTGCAACAACCAACACGAGTTGAGGTGGTAACTGCTTTGATATGGAAGTGTGCAATTGCAGCATCTAAACAAGCATGTGGTTTCCAGAAAACTTCTTGGTTAACTCACTTTGTGAATCTTCGGAAAAAACTTGCAGTAAAGTTTTCAGAAGACTTGATTTGCAACTTGATTTGGATCTCAAATGCAGTGTGCAAAGCTAGAGACAAGCCCACGTTGCATGGTTTGACAAACATGGTGCACGAAAGCATCGTGAAAATCGACAATGACTTTGTAAACAAAGCACAAGGTGATGAGGGGCATGTTGCAATGCAGAAGTCACTTCAAGAAATGGGAGAAATTCTCTCAATAGGGCCAATAGATAACTACAACTTTACAAGTTGGTGTAACATGGGTTTCTATGATATTGATTTTGGTTGGGGAAAGCCCAGTTGGGTGTCTGGTTTAGTAGGTGATGGGGTCCCTGTGTTCATGAATCTTGTGACTCTAATGGATACAAAGTGTGGTGATGGAATTGAAGCATGGGTGAATTTAGAAGAAGATGAAATGAAGATTCTTGAATGTAACCCGGAGTTACTAGCTTATGCTTCATTGGATGCAAGTCCATTAGCAAATAATCCATAATGTAGATCCAACTTTAAGGTTCTATATGTTATATTTGGTTTTTAAATTTTGTGAATAAGGCTCATGTCATATGGAGTATCAGTTTCTTGTGATGTTATAGTTTTAATTTGAATGAACATTTTCTTTGTAATTTTTTTATTTTGAATTTTAAATTTTAACCATGTTTGTTTGAGAAGGTCATTATATATATTGGTTTTACATTTTATGAAAATTTTGTGAAAAAAACCATTGTACAAGAGTGAAAATATTTTTTGTTGTCGAGCCTCGTCTTAAAGCTATTGGTATCTATGTGATGCAGTCGGAAACAGAGAGATAGATAATTGAGCCTGTTGATTCAATAAGAATACCAGGAACAATCCTTTTAACTATCGTTGATTCACAAAGAATACCGATAATCAGGGTTACACTAACACACACGATGATAGAGAGAAAACAAATTTTTCATAAAACTTTAATCATCCTTTCACCCATCTCTTACAAACATATAAAGAAACAAAGCAAAAGTCGAATGAGCCACAAAACATAAACGTGTCGAAAACTGGGTCAAATGTAAAGTTCAACAAAATGTAAAAATAAGACAAAAATGTAAATAACTCATAAAATAAGCCGTTTTTGGGCTGAAACGATGACCCAAACGGGCTCCTCGCTTTGACGGTCGTTTTGACTGGTCACAGGCCCAAAACGGAGACTTCTAGCCCAAGTTATGATCGTTTCAGTGAAGCCGCATTTGATAAGCGATCTTGGTCCTCCGAAAATACTAAAACTTGCTCATCCACACTTGGGCCCACATTACTACTACGTTGGAGGGATCTTGTAACAGTTCAATTAACCAGAAAAGGCTAAGGTGTACAAACATAATAACATGAACTATTTTGTATCTTTTTATGTCATGTTGTAAGGATTAATGTATTTGACATTTGATTACATAATTTAATGTGGGAATAAATTTTATCTTTACACATCTTATATGAATTTTCAGAACTCGTAAATAATGATCTATTAGGCGCGCGTTGCGTACAAAATTTTACGACATTACCGCTCAGTATTGTTACCTCAATCACTATCGGTGTCAAGCAAGACACTTTCTAAAACATTTGACTTCCTAGCAATCCTTTTTGACTCCTAATTCTCATAGTGTTTGATTACTATTTAATATGAGAGTGAGCGTATCAGATGAAGGTAATCTTGTTTTTCACATGCTCTCCGCATAGTCCATCATTGACTGGATCTTAAAATAAAGGAAAATCACATCTCAATATGATGTTGATGATCCTACTACTCTGCTTGAGTTGACAATTGATAAATCTAACAATTATACACCTGAATTAAGCAGGAAGTGTAGTTGAAAAACTTTGGTTTGCATATGCTATCCATAGTTGGAAAACTATGGTTTGCAGATGTTTTTTAAATAATAATAACTATAAAGATTCGGAAAATTTTTGTTGACCAAAGTTTTATTCATAGTTACCTTTTGCATATATACAAAACAATAACGGTAAACACCAACATTTAATACCTTGGCGATAGCCTGGATTTTCCAACAACTCATAATCGAAAAAATAAATAATAAAGTAATAGGGAAACATAAATGCTATATGAAACCAGTATCCTACGGTTATTTTGTAATCTCTCCGGTTATCCCATAATCTCTCAATTGCAGCATTTGTGTCACCATGAATTCTTTTGAGTATATTCACATCTCTATAACCTGCATTATTTGATTAGCGTGCAATCCAAAACATTTAGTTAAGAAAGAATATATACTTAATAGGTAAGTATGACAACAAATTCTATTTTTAATGCTAACAACTCCTAAACAAATATTGAGGATGATGTGAAACCCTACTAAATCACCATCGGATCTTCCCTAGTCGACCATCAAAGTGGATCCAAAAGTGATTCCTGACTTCGGTTCGGTTAAAACGCCAACAACCTCGCTTTCCTATTCTTCCTGTTCTTCGTTGTCGACGTATGTGGTTTCAAAGGAGACAAAATGCATGTATATATCCTCATGACTATATTCTTCTCTGTCTGACTCTCTCTTTCTTTCGAGAGACAGAACGATGCCACGAAAGGTTACTTAAGCCATGTGTAAGCAAGTTATAATTACAACATGAAATCTTCTTCACGGTTAGATATAAAACTATTTACTCGGATATATCAAACCACTGTTCCTTCGGTTTCTTTTAAAATATATAGCGTAATTAGTAAATATTTCATTCTTTCGCAGCGTGTTTCAAGCGAAGAGAAATGTTCATTCATGTCTAAGTTTGTGGTTTCAAGCGAGGGGAGATGTTCATTCTTGTATAATTTTAAATATATCAATCCATGATAACCAATTGAGTATACACAATAACACAAACCAACTAAAATTTGTTCCATACAATGAAAAACATAAACAAAAGTTATCCAAAACCAATAAATCGATAGTAACACAGATGCACGATCTTAGTCTTTTACATGTTTAACTAGTTTTTAATTAAAAAGATTTAAAACTAACATATTCTCTTAACAATTAAAAACCCATAATATATCACACATTATAATTAAATATGTCTTAGAATTGATCTGAAGCGCCTTATTCATACCATTAATATCTACCAAATCATCTATTTGTACCTTAGCCACCATTTCTTCCACTGATGTTTGTTGTTTAAGTGGACTTTCAGCAAACTCTAGCTTATCAAACAACCTTTTCACCAGATAATAGCCTCCTGCTATCTCTCCTTCCTCCAAGTCAATGATTGCTTGTTTCTTTATGATGTTCTTCCACAAATTGAGCAACAACATAAGACTTGTCGAATTTTTTTTTCTTGGTAGGAAGATCAGATTCTGCTTTTATAATTGGTCTATTTCCTTTTTCCATTTCAGCTAGTTACTTTCTCTTTCTAGTATAAGTTTCAAATTTAGTAGAACTAGATATTAAAGCTCTATAGGGACCAACTTCTGTTTTAGCTTGAAGTTCTTGTTCTTTGATCTTGAATTCTTCAATAATCTCATGATCATTCTTTTTGTTCATTTGTAAGAATCATAACATGAGCCAATTACAGTTCAAGTTCTCTTTTAAAGATAACAATATCAAGTATGAACACACACTGATTTGCTACTGGACTTGATTCTTGATGATCTCCATGATATGTTCATCAATGGTGAAGTCAACAGATGAATATGCATCCAATTCTTCAATCAGAGCACTCATGGCTACCTCTTCATCAAATTCACTTGAAGTAGGACCAGAGTATGGAATCATTGCAAGGTTCAATTCTTCTATTGTCTTCTTAGATGTACTTGGGCTATCTTTAGTCTCAAATTTCTTCTCTCTTAGGTGATCTTTAATCATCACCATCATTATCATTGTCACTGTCACCAGAGAAGATGTTATCAAACTCATCCTTCTCTCATTTCCCGTCTTCATCATGTTTCTTTTTCTTTTCCTCTTCCATATCATTCATTCTCTTTGTAAATTCCATAATTTTCTTCTCAATTCATCAATCTTCTCACCTTGACTCTCAATCAATTTCTCTTAATCTTCCATAAGTAGAGTTTAAATGGTAGTTGTTTCAATGTTACCACTCATCTATTCTTTCACTTTTTCAACGCTAGTCTCCAGTTCTTGAATCGTATTGTCTTTTCAAATTATTTCTCAGTTGTTCAGGCCAATACTTTGTCTTTTCAAATCATTTCTTTTTTGTCTGATTCATTTAAGGTTCAACATAAACCTGAGCAACTGATTCTTGAGATTCTTTTAATGGTACATATACTGATGTTTCTTGTCTTACTTGTATGTTTTTCTGTATTTGGACACCCTCCTCATCATGTGATGATTCAAAGTCATTAGAAGAACTTGTATATTCATTAGAACTTGTTGGTTGAATGTGACATATGTAATGGTGAAATATGAGCTGAATGATTAGGTTAAAGATGTAGTGGAGATGGTTGTGCAGAATGTACAGGAGATGCCATATGATAAGGGGATGCAATGTTAAGATCACCACCTTCTTTTGCTTGTGGTTGCATTGCTTATTTACCCTGTATTAGTAATGGAGCTAATTCCTCTTCAATTGGCATGTTGAGATCAATTTCTTGTTGAATCTCCACCATCTCTTAAGTATCACCTTGCCTAGTTTGTTGTAACATCTAGGGTAGCAAGGGAAAGAAGGTTCCACAGTAGTAGTTTCTTGGATCTCTTTTTTTGATGTATTTGTTGGACTTAGAATCATAATAAGATAGCTTCATTTCTTTGTCAGAACACAACCAACAATGGTGATCCAGATCTTGTTCACCAAAGAAGGTGATTCCATCGAACAATCGAACAACAGTCCTGTGTTCGCCGACGAAGGTGGTGTTCAAGTGATTCCGTTGATCTATATTGGGATAAGTGGACAATTTTAACAATTGATGTTTATATGGTGCTCGCCATTTTTGAATGGGCAAAATGAGGATTGTAAAATTGATAGATTTAGTAGAACTTTGATTTTCTTTATAGCTTTCTTGTTGTTAAGTTAAAATTTTTTAATATTATATTATATTTTTGTTATTAGTTAATTTTATATTTGCAATGTATTAATAATTTAAAATTTTTAAGTAACAACATTAGTAAGTTGTGATTTAAGAATGCCATTAACAAATGGATGGTTATCATTTCATTTAGATATGGATTAAATTTGGAAGACAATGGGTTCATGTGAATTTGTTTTTAAATTTGAATATTGTTTGTTTATATATTGATGAAGCACTAATACAGTCGGAAACAGGAAGATAGATAATGGAACCTGTTGATTCACGAGAATACCAGGAACAATTCTTCTAACTATCGTTGATTCACAAAGAATATCGATAATCAGAATTTACACTAACAGAAATCGTAATAGAGAGAAAAACTAATTTTTTCTATCAACTTCAATAATCTTTCATCCATCCCTTACAAGAATATAAAGAAACAAAACTAAAGTCAAATGGGCCACAAAACATAAACGGGCCGAAGACTGGGCCAAACTCAACCGCCTACGACTATTTGTGAAAACGTGCTCCTCAGTCCAATGGTCGTTTTGACTAGTCCCGGGCCCAAAGCAGAGATTTCTAGCCCGAGTTATGGCCATTTCAGTGAAGCCCCTTTTGATAAGCGATCTTGGGTCTTCAAAAAAACTAAAGCTTGCTCATCTAAACTTGGGCCTACATCAAGCACCCTTTAATAACCTTGTAAAATCTTGTTATGTTATGGAATATCATATTACATCAATGTAACTCCTCTGTTACATTAATGTAAAATCTTGTTACGTTATGTAGTACCGGTTACACCAATATTTTGTTTATGTTTTGTTATGCAGTTTGCTTTGTTGCTAACTCCTCTAATATATCAATGCAAAACCATGTTTGTAAAGTCCTCGT